>JAKWBJ010000078.1:535000-557470 GCA_023159175.1 Wohlfahrtia magnifica
CTTTCCAATAATGTCCCAATTTTCAAGGATTATCTTAGTTACTTTATTAAAATCAGGTTTATACTTCATTTTTTTACATAGTAGTCTTAGTTCATGTAATTTTATTCCACGGAACTTAAAAATATTATTTATCACAGGTCCTCTATTTATATAATTCACATTTTCAATATTATCTCTAATTGTCCTAATACTTTCAATAAAATAATTGTTAAACTGATTGGCTATGGTGTAACTTTCTTTATATTCTATTTGTATAAATATCACAGATTTTATTACATGTTCTCTTTTAGGAACCAAGTCTTTTATTCTTTTCCACATTTGTTTCTGGTCCTTTGGTCTTACTTATTTTAATATTGATGTATTTATCTTTTTCATAAGTTATTTTATTTTTATACAAGTTTCTTATAATTTTATATTCACGCCAAGCTGCATTCGTATTTTCCATTTTAGCGATTCGATACTTCAACATTTTATGCCGTTTTAGTTGTCGTAAATCATTGTTAAACCATTCGATTTTATTTTGTTCCTTAATATTCCTTTTTACTGTAAATTTTCTTATTGCACCTTCTATTGCATTATCAAAACAATCAACATTATAATTTACGTTATTGTTGTCGTTTAAGTTCGTTATAAGATTTAGGGAGTTCATGTTCACATTCAAAAATTATGTCAGTTGCTTCAATGTCTGAAATTTTATTCATACTATTAATTTTCACCCAAAAATTTTCTTTATTTGATATTATATAATCAATTATTATTCTTGAATTTTCCGCTATTCTGGTATAAGCGTTAACCATTTGTTTTAAAAAACTATCAGTTATTATGTTATTAATTCTTGTTTTATATACTCCCTCTTTCGACCAATCAATATTGAAATCTCCCGCAATTATATCATTATTATTTTCAGATTTTTCTTCTATGGCTTCCTCAAAGGCATCACAAAATTCTATTTCACTGCAATTTGGTGATCTGTAAACCGCCATAATTATAACTTGTGTATTACAATATACTAACATACACGCATTTATCCAGTATTTAAAATCCTCGAATTTTTCAATCATTTTTATAATTTTAAATTGTCTTTTATAATAATACTGACTCCGCCGGTTCTTTTCGAATTTGATAAAGTAATAATTTTTTCGTATCCGTTTAATGCTGTTTCATTTTATTATTATTATTATTATTATTATTATTATTATTATTATTATTATTATTATTATTATTATTATTATTATTATTATTATTATTATTATTATTATTATTATTATTATTATTATTATTATTATTATTATTATTATTATTATTATTATTATTATTATTATTATTATTATTATTATTATTATTATTATTATTATTATTATTATTATTATTATTATTATTATTATTATTATTATTATTATTATTATTATTATTATTATTATTATTATTATTATTATTATTATTATTATTATTATTATTATTATTATTATTATTATTATTATTATTATTATTATTATTATTATTATTATTATTATTATTATTATTATTATTATTATTATTATTATTATTATTATTATTATTATTATTATTATTATTATTATTATTATTATTATTATTATTATTATTATTATTATTATTATTATTATTATTATTATTATTATTATTATTATTATTATTATTATTATTATTATTATTATTATTATTATTATTATTATTATTATTATTATTATTATTATTATTATTATTATTATTATTATTATTATTATTATTATTATTATTATTATTATTATTATTATTATTATTATTATTATTATTATTATTATTATTATTATTATTATTATTATTATTATTATTATTATTATTATTATTATTATTATTATTATTATTATTATTATTATTATTATTATTATTATTATTATTATTATTATTATTATTATTATTATTATTATTATTATTATTATTATTATTATTATTATTATTATTATTATTATTATTATTATTATTATTATTATTATTATTATTATTATTATTATTATTATTATTATTATTATTATTATTATTATTATTATTATTATTATTATTATTATTATTATTATTATTATTATTATTATTATTATTATTATTATTATTATTATTATTATTATTATTATTATTATTATTATTATTATTATTATTATTATTATTATTATTATTATTATTATTATTATTATTATTATTATTATTATTATTATTATTATTATTATTATTATTATTATTATTATTATTATTATTATTATTATTATTATTATTATTATTATTATTATTATTATTATTATTATTATTATTATTATTATTATTATTATTATTATTATTATTATTATTATTATTATTATTATTATTATTATTATTATTATTATTATTATTATTATTATTATTATTTATTATTATTATTATTATTATTATTATTATTATTATTATTATTATTATTATTATTATTATTATTATTATTATTATTATTATTATTATTATTATTATTATTATTATTATTTATTATTATTATTATTATTATTATTATTATTATTATTATTATTATTATTATTATTATTATTATTATTATTATTATTATTATTATTATTATTATTATTATTATTATTATTATTATTATTATTATTATTATTATTATTATTATTATTATTATTATTATTATTATTATTATTATTATTATTATTATTATTATTATTATTATTATTATTATTATTATTATTATTATTATTATTATTATTATTATTATTATTATTATTATTATTATTATTATTATTATTATTATTATTATTATTATTATTATTATTATTATTATTATTATTATTATTATTATTATTATTATTATTATTATTATTATTATTATTATTATTATTATTATTATTATTATTATTATTATTATTATTATTATTATTATTATTATTATTATTATTATTATTATTATTATTATTATTATTATTATTATTATTATTATTATTATTATTATTATTATTATTATTATTATTATTATTATTATTATTATTATTATTATTATTATTATTATTATTATTATTATTATTATTATTATTATTATTATTATTATTATTATTATTATTATTATTATTATTATTATTATTATTATTATTATTATTATTATTATTATTATTATTATTATTATTATTATTATTATTATTATTATTATTATTATTATTATTATTATTATTATTATTATTATTATTATTATTATTATTATTATTATTATTATTATTATTATTATTATTATTATTATTATTATTATTATTATTATTATTATTATTATTATTATTATTATTATTATTATTATTATTATTATTATTATTATTATTATTATTATTATTATTATTATTATTATTATTATTATTATTATTATTATTATTATTATTATTATTATTATTATTATTATTATTATTATTATTATTATTATTATTATTATTATTATTATTATTATTATTATTATTATTATTATTATTATTATTATTATTATTATTATTATTATTATTATTATTATTATTATTATTATTATTATTATTATTATTATTATTATTATTATTATTATTATTATTATTATTATTATTATTATTATTATTATTATTATTATTATTATTATTATTATTATTATTATTATTATTATTATTATTATTATTATTATTATTATTATTATTATTATTATTATTATTATTATTATTATTATTATTATTATTATTATTATTATTATTATTATTATTATTATTATTATTATTATTATTATTATTATTATTATTATTATTATTATTATTATTATTATTATTATTATTATTATTATTATTATTATTATTATTATTATTATTATTATTATTATTATTATTATTATTATTATTATTATTATTATTATTATTATTATTATTATTATTATTATTATTATTATTATTATTATTATGATTATTATGATTATTATGATTATTATGATTATTATGATTATTATGATTATTATGATTATTATGATTATTATGATTATTATGATTATTATGATTATTATGATTATTATGATTATTATGATTATTATGATTATTATGATTATTATTATTATTATGATTATTATGATTATTATGATTATTATGATTATTATGATTATTATGATTATTATGATTATTATGATTATTATGATTATTATGATTATTATGATTATTATGATTATTATGATTATTATGATTATTATGATTATTATGATTATTATGATTATTATGATTATTATGATTATTATGATTATTATTATTATTATTATTATTATTATTATTATTATTATTATTATTATTATTATTATTATTATTATTATTATTATTATTATTATTATTATTATTATTATTATTATTATTATTATTATTATTATTATTATTATTATTAATTATTATTATTATTATTATTATTATTATTATTATTATTATTATTATTATTATTATTATTATTATTATTATTATTATTATTATTATTATTATTATTATTATTATTATTATTATTATTATTATTATTATTATTATTATTATTATTATTATTATTATTATTATTATTATTATTATTATTATTATTATTATTATTATTATTATTATTATTATTATTATTATTATTATTATTATTATTATTATTATTATTATTATTATTATTATTATTATTATTATTATTATTATTATTATTATTATTATTATTATTATTATTATTATTATTATTATTATTATTATTATTATTATTATTATTATTATTATTATTATTATTATTATTATTATTATTATTATTATTATTATTATTATTATTATTATTATTATTATTATTATTATTATTATTATTATTATTATTATTATTATTATTATTATTATTATTATTATTATTATTATTATTATTATTATTATTATTATTATTATTATTATTATTATTATTATTATGTATTATTATGATTATTATGATTATTATGATTATTATGATTATTATGATTATTATGATTATTATGATTATTATGATTATTATGATTATTATGATTATTATGATTATTATGATTATTATGATTATTATGATTATTATGATTATTATGATTATTATGATTATTATGATTATTATGATTATTATGATTATTATGATTATTATGATTATTATGATTATTATGATTATTATGATTATTATGATTATTATGATTATTATGATTATTATGATTATTATGATTATTATGATTATTATGATTATTATGATTATTATGATTATTATGATTATTATGATTATTATGATTATTATGATTATTATGATTATTATGATTATTATGATTATTATGATTATTATGATTATTATGATTATTATGATTATTATGATTATTATGATTATTATGATTATTATGATTATTATGATTATTATGATTATTATGATTATTATGATTATTATGATTATTATGATTATTATGATTATTATGATTATTATGATTATTATGATTATTATGATTATTATGATTATTATGATTATTATGATTATTATGATTATTATGATTATTATGATTATTATGATTATTATGATTATTATGATTATTATGATTATTATGATTATTATGATTATTATGATTATTATGATTATTATGATTATTATGATTATTATGATTATTATGATTATTATGATTATTATGATTATTATGATTATTATGATTATTATGATTATTATGATTATTATGATTATTATGATTATTATGATTATTATGATTATTATGATTATTATGATTATTATGATTATTATGATTATTATGATTATTATGATTATTATGATTATTATGATTATTATGATTATTATGATTATTATGATTATTATGATTATTATGATTATTATGATTATTATGATTATTATGATTATTATGATTATTATGATTATTATGATTATTATGATTATTATGATTATTATGATTATTATGATTATTATGATTATTATGATTATTATGATTATTATGATTATTATGATTATTATGATTATTATGATTATTATGATTATTATGATTATTATGATTATTATGATTATTATGATTATTATGATTATTATGATTATTATGATTATTATGATTATTATGATTATTATGATTATTATGATTATTATGATTATTATGATTATTATGATTATTATGATTATTATGATTATTATGATTATTATGATTATTATGATTATTATGATTATTATGATTATTATGATTATTATGATTATTATGATTATTATGATTATTATGATTATTATGATTATTATGATTATTATGATTATTATGATTATTATGATTATTATGATTATTATGATTATTATGATTATTATGATTATTATGATTATTATGATTATTATGATTATTATGATTATTATGATTATTATGATTATTATGATTATTATGATTATTATGATTATTATGATTATTATGATTATTATGATTATTATGATTATTATGATTATTATGATTATTATGATTATTATGATTATTATGATTATTATGATTATTATGATTATTATGATTATTATGATTATTATGATTATTATGATTATTATGATTATTATGATTATTATGATTATTATGATTATTATGATTATTATGATTATTATGATTATTATGATTATTATGATTATTATGATTATTATGATTATTATGATTATTATGATTATTATGATTATTATGATTATTATGATTATTATGATTATTATGATTATTATGATTATTATGATTATTATGATTATTATGATTATTATGATTATTATGATTATTATGATTATTATGATTATTATGATTATTATGATTATTATGATTATTATGATTATTATGATTATTATGATTATTATGATTATTATGATTATTATGATTATTATGATTATTATGATTATTATGATTATTATGATTATTATGATTATTATGATTATTATGATTATTATGATTATTATGATTATTATGATTATTATGATTATTATGATTATTATGATTATTATGATTATTATGATTATTATGATTATTATGATTATTATGATTATTATGATTATTATGATTATTATGATTATTATGATTATTATGATTATTATGATTATTATGATTATTATGATTATTATGATTATTATGATTATTATGATTATTATGATTATTATGATTATTATGATTATTATGATTATTATGATTATTATGATTATTATGATTATTATGATTATTATGATTATTATGATTATTATGATTATTATGATTATTATGATTATTATGATTATTATGATTATTATGATTATTATGATTATTATGATTATTATGATTATTATGATTATTATGATTATTATGATTATTATGATTATTATGATTATTATGATTATTATGATTATTATGATTATTATGATTATTATGATTATTATGATTATTATGATTATTATGATTATTATGATTATTATGATTATTATGATTATTATGATTATTATGATTATTTGATTATTATGATTATTATGATTATTATGATTATTATGATTATTATGATTATTATGATTATTATGATTATTATGATTATTATGATTATTATGATTATTATGATTATTATGATTATTATGATTATTATGATTATTATGATTATTATGATTATTATGATTATTATGATTATTATGATTATTATGATTATTATGATTATTATGATTATTATGATTATTATGATTATTTGATTATTATGATTATTATGATTATTATGATTATTATGATTATTATGATTATTATGATTATTATGATTATTATGATTATTATGATTATTATGATTATTATGATTATTATGATTATTATGATTATTATGATTATTATGATTATTATGATTATTATGATTATTATGATTATTATGATTATTATGATTATTATGATTATTATGATTATTATGATTATTATGATTATTATGATTATTATGATTATTATGATTATTATGATTATTATGATTATTATGATTATTATGATTATTATGATTATTATGATTATTATGATTATTATGATTATTATGATTATTATGATTATTATGATTATTATGATTATTATGATTATTATGATTATTATGATTATTATGATTATTATGATTATTATGATTATTATGATTATTATGATTATTATGATTATTATGATTATTATGATTATTATGATTATTATGATTATTATGATTATTATGATTATTATGATTATTATGATTATTATGATTATTATGATTATTATGATTATTATGATTATTATGATTATTATGATTATTATGATTATTATGATTATTATGATTATTATGATTATTATGATTATTATGATTATTATGATTATTATGATTATTATGATTATTATTATGATTATTATGATTATTATGATTATTATGATTATTATGATTATTATGATTATTATGATTATTATGATTATTATGATTATTATGATTATTATGATTATTATGATTATTATGATTATTATGATTATTATGATTATTATGATTATTATGATTATTATGATTATTATGATTATTATGATTATTATGATTATTATGATTATTATGATTATTATGATTATTATGATTATTATGATTATTATATTATGATTATTATGATTATTATGATTATTATGATTATTATGATTATTATGATTATTATGATTATTATGATTATTATGATTATTATGATTATTATGATTATTATGATTATGATTATTATGATTATTATGATTATTATGATTATTATGATTATTATGATTATTATGATTATTATGATTATTATGATTATTATGATTATTATGATTATTATGATTATTATGATTATTATGATTATTAGATTATTATGATTATTATGATTATTATGATTATTATGATTATTATGATTATTATGATTATTATGATTATTATGATTATTATGATTATTATGATTATTATGATTATTATGATTATTATGATTATTATGATTATTATGATTATTATGATTATTATGATTATTATGATTATTATGATTATTATGATTATTATGATTATTATGATTATTATGATATTATGATTATTATTATTATTATTATTATTATTATTATTATATTATTATTATTATTATTATTATTATTATTATTATTATTATTATTATTATTATCTTTCTTTATTAGTATCAATAATACTTTGAATTTACATTTACAATAGTTTAAATTACAAGCTTTAGCTTTAAAATACATTGTTTTTAACAAAAAATATAAATTTTTTTCGAAATATGTTCGGAATGCGTTCATTCTAACGTCACTGGGTAATCTGTTGAAGAGCTGTAGTCCTTTATAAAACAATGAGCGTTGCATTGCGGTTGTTGTAGTTCTTTGAATTCTGACGTCATCATTATTCCTCAATTGGTATGGTTGTGTTTCCCCGACATACATTATTTGCTCTATTATATATTGTGGTGCCATTCCAATTTTAATTTTTTGAATAAAGTTTACGGTATTTAATTTCAGTCTGCTTTATATCTAGCCATTTTAGAGACTCAAGCATAAAGTTTATCAGTGTATATCTGTTGTATTTCAATATAATGCGCATTGATTTATTTTGTAATTTTTGCAATCTATCAATTTGTTGATTCGTGCAACTCAAAATGAGGTTTAATCATTGTGTTGTAGATTGTTAGTGCTGTTAACGTATTTATTTGTTTTCTTAATCTTTTGGAGAAATTAATTTTTTTTCCAATTTTCTTGCAAATATAGTCAATATGACCTTTTAAATTCAAAGTATAGTCTATTACAAAGCCCAAGTATTTCATTTGATTTACTTTTTCTATTTCTTCATTATTGATTTTGAAGGTAATGTTGGTCTTAGTTTTAATTTCTATTATTTTAGTTTTATTCTCGTTTAGTTTGAGTTTATTCATCCGCAGTCATTTGTTTAAGTTTTCAATATCTTTACCGAGTCCTTCATAACATTGTTTATTTGTATTACCCTCAATATATATAAGTGTATCCGCATATAAAGTTATTTCACAATGACTTATTACATTTGGCATATCATTTATATATATAATAAAAAGCAACGCCCCCAAAATTGATCCCTGTGGTACTCCATATTCGTAATTAACTGTCCTGGATTTAATATTATGTACTTTTGTTGTTTGTCTCCTATTCGTCAAATATGATTCAAACCATTTTAATTCAGTTCCTTGAATGCTGTACTTGTAAAGTTTCTGCAGTAGTATACCTCTATCAATTGTTTCAAACGCTCGTTTAAAGTCTAGAAAAATTGCAACAATTTTTTTTGTCTCTTTCCCATTTTTTCCACCTGTTTATAAGAGAATTAACTGCTGTTTCACAAGAGAAATGTTCTCGGAAACCAGACTGATACTTAGATAATAAAGCGTTCGATTCCATATATTGCTCCAATTGTTCCTTTACTACTTTTTCCATTACTTTTTCACACGTCTTCAAGGTATTAATTGGGCGAAATTCTTCACAAAGTTTTGTCTTAGCAATCATCTCAATGGGTGTTATCATTGACTTTTTCAATTATCAGGAAATATTCTTGTTCTTAGGGATTCATTTATTATATCCAGCATCGTTCTTCCTATCTCATTCCAACTATTAAGTATAATTTTAATTGATATTTTGTTGTAGTCCGCCTTATTCTTTAAATTTTTACATATAATTCTTAGTTCATCCAGAGTTATAGCACTGAATTTAAATTTAGAGTTTATCACAGGAATTCGGTTTGAGTATTGCACGTATGGTATTGTATCTCTTATAGATCTTATACTATCAACAAAAAATTCGTTAAATTTATCAGCCATATGCAAATTTTCCTTATATTCTATTTGGTTAATATATCACAGATTGAATTGTATTCTGGTTTTTCTTAAGTATTAGATTCTTTATCTCTCTCCACATATCCTTTTGGTCTTTAGCATTAATTATTTTGTTATTTATAAAATTTCTCTTTTCATTTTCAATTTTCACCTTATATAAATTTCGAACGACTTTGTAGTTATTCTATGCTTCGTTACTATTATCTATTTTCGCTATTTGGTATTTATTAATTTTTTCGCTTTTCAATTTCCTTAAACCATTTATTGATTTATTCTTTTAATAGTCATATTTTCAACTGCATTCTCAAAATATCCGTCAAAGACGTAAACTTTGCCATCGAGGTCCTCATATTCACTTATTTGTCTTATACCTTCAATTTCTCTATTATATTGGGTGCTGTTGTATTTAAATATTTTAACTTCCTTATTCCTTTTACCTACATCTAAGTACTTATCGCAGTCATTAATTATTATATCAATTGATTCATGATCAGCAATTTTATTCGAGTTATTAATTTTGGCTGTTATGTTTCCATTATTCGTAATTATATAATCAATAATGGTTTTTGAACTTCCTGTTATCCGTGTAAATTCTGTCATTATTTGCCTAAGGCCATCATCATTTATTATGCGTTCTATTTTGTCCTTGTAAAAACCATTTTTGCTGCAATCTATATTAAAATCGCCTGCTATTATTATATCACAGTTTGCTTCGTTTATATTTTCCAAAATTTCTTCAAATGCTGCAATAAACTCTGCCACTGCGCTACTTGGTGATCTGTATACAGCCGTAATTATACACATGTGGTTTTCATATATAGCGATGTATGCAGTTATCCAAATTTTGGTGTTAATAACTTTTTCGGCCACTATTCTCACATCCCATCTTTTCTTGAAATAAACTATTACCCCTCCAGTTCTTGTTTAGTTTGATAGAGTTGTATATTGATTGTAATTTTCTATTTGTATTTCTTGTTCCTCTATATCTTCTGTTAAATGAGTTTCCGACAAAATAATAAATTCTGGTTTTTCCATTTCTGTAATTATCTCTAGCTGATTAAAGTTGTTAAGTAATCCTTGTATATTGGTATAAATGCCGTATATTTGCCTTGATTGTTAGGCTGTTAATCCTATTCTTTTTTTTAGCATTTGACTTGTTCTGATATACCGGACATTCTCTGCTTGCTGTTACATGATTTTCATCTAAGCCCAAATTTAACCTTTTATTAATTCTAACACAATTAATGCATTTATTCATTACTTCCCTGTTTCATTCCTTTGAATCGTGTCCTCCATGGCATTTATAACATATTTCTTGATTTTTACAATCTGACGACTTATGATTATACCCTCTACATTTAAAGCATTGTGCCATCATATATTTTACATTTTTCCCAACCAATGTTAACTTTTTGTACGGTCATTATTTGCATGTACGATCCGTTATCAATTTTTATGTTTGCATTGTAAAAGGTGCGACCATTTCTTTTATATTAAAAAAAAAATATATCATTCTGGTTTTTTAATTTATCAATTATTTCATTTTCTGAAAATTTAAATGACATACCTGTTACTGCTATTTTCATTTCCGGTTGATTTGGTACTTTTGTTTAGTATTTTCCACTCATTTCGTTTTGTACTGCTTCTTTTATTTTTTCTCTCTCTTCATTGCTTTCACTTTGGATAAAAACAGCTCCATTTTTTCTCTCTTCAACATTTGCAATTTTCAAATTGGTTGGATTTACCTCTCTATTGAGATCCTCTTTTGTTTTGTCTATACCTTGTTTTTCCTTTTGCTTAATTATCAGCGAGCTTTGTTTATTCTTATCTGGCATCACCGTTTTATTTTTTAATGCATCTGCAAATGATAGCCTACTGGTTGCTCTGACATTTTTCTCCGTTATAGCTTTTTTATTTCATCACACATCATTTTGTTATTTACTTCAATTGTATCACACATTTCTTTGTCTTTGTTTTCATGTTCATTTATTTTTATGTACAGCTTTTTAACTTCTTTTATATTTTTGTCACAGTATTTTTGTGCTTCATCTATCTTTTTAAGCCTCTCTTCATATCTTCTCTCAGTCGCTTGTAACAGTTGTTTTATTTCACATTCGTTTTGTTTTAGTGCTGTTTGGAATTCGCCTTTATATGTTAGTAAGATCTCTTTATTTGTTATTACACTGCTCTGAATTTCTGCAAGCGCCAAATCCACGTTATGGATATATTGCACAGGCAGTCATCACACATAAAGCGTACGTAGCCACCCGAATCCAATATGCCAATAGAGTATTGATCCACTCCCGAGCATCTCTTAGCACAGTGAAACACTTTTTTTGAATACACCTGCACACATTATGCCTGACTCTCCGCGTATTGCAATTTGACAATGATGTCATTCGGCCATCTTTGCAACCTTTATTTTCAAATATTTTCTATTTAGTATAGTCTTATCCTTATTTTCTTTTTTATATTAACTTTTATTAATTATTCTTATAAGATTTTTAAATAGTCCTGTCTATTTTTAAATCCAATATTCTATTATTTTTCAATAATAATAATAAAGCTCCAAGGACTTTATTTTGCACACCCGTTTCTGACAACTGTTCTCACCTTGATCAACGTACAAAATGATTTTTTCTAAGTTAAATGTAGGGTGGGTAATATGAAAGTTCAAATTTAAAAATGCAATAAAACAAAAACCGTTTGAAATTTTGTCAAATTTATTTTTTGTTGTGAAGTACAATAGTTCTAGTTAGAACTGAAATATTATTTCATTCATATGACTGCAGCGGCTGGCCTCACACTACCCCATTCGATCGGACCAATTTTCTATAACTTTTTCGACTGTATTAGGATCATATCTCGGCAATGCCATCACTAATTTTGGCCCTTAAAATGCTCAGTTGTCTGGTTCGTCGGCATAACGCTCATCTTTAACGGCGCCCCACAGAAAATAGTTCAACGGTGTCAAATCACAGCTTCTTGGCCGCCAAGTGACATCACTATTTCAGCTAATTAACCGGCCGTCAAACGTTTAACGCAATAAATCGATTGTGCCATGAGATGTGTGGCAAGTTGCACCATCCTGTTGAAACCAAGCATCGCTCACATTAATACCATGATGAGCAGGTAAAAAAAAAAATCGGTTATGATGGTGCGACAGGTGTCTCCATTGACCGTAATGGTTGCGAAATCGGAAATATGGGCCAAAGATGTCTCCGCTCCACAAGCCGCACCAAACAGTCACTCGTAATGGGTGCATTGGCTTCTGTAAGACCAAGTTTAGGTTTTGTGAGCTCCAAATACGGCAATGTTGCTTATTAACGTACTCACCAAGATGAAAATGAGCTTTTTTTCGAAGATGATTTTAAATGATGATAAATATCTAATAAATCCCAACGTTGCTTCGAGCGTAAATCAGTGGAAATAATATACTGAATTTTGTGACAGAATAGAATGACATAAATATTGCCAGATTCGAAATAACCGCTTGTTCAAATTTAAACTTAAATTGCCTACCCTATATATTCTTTGTTTTTTATACTCTTAATATTTTTTAGTGAATTTAGATGAGTAACTTCGAACTTTATAAATAAATAATATCCAAGACTGTTTGTTTTTTTGTTATTGATACATTTTGTATTAACCAGAAGTTTGTGCATATGTGTTGTGCGATACTGTATGTATTGCGTTTATTTCGTATTAATATTAATAGTAAGAAAATTGTATAGCCTGTTTTCTACAAGCAGATAGGAACTATGCAAACAAGTACAAAAGCAAATAAGTTTTTGCACTAACTTTATAACTTCTTAAAAGAGCAATAAATAATGAATTTTAAAATAAATAATTTGATATGTTGCTATTCAAAATTTATCGGGGTAATTAAGTCAATTTTCTGGAAAATTAATTTAAAAATAACTGCAATAAAATGTAATAGCATATTCATAACTGATGTATGATTTTTGAAAAAGCCTTTAATAAAAAACTACAAATAAATAGTTATTCCGCATTTCGAATTCTTAAGAAATTTAAACTCTAAAGCTACCTGCGTTCTCAATAAATGGTTGTTTCAAAAACTATATGCAATAAAATGCATGAAAAATTAAAAAATTATATGGGAAGCTTTAGTCAGTTGACCTCTCTGCAAATTAGAGGTGGAATGAGAATTTTATCAGTTGTAGTCAACTTGTCACCTTGAGAAAATAAATTGTTTATTGTGAAAAATATAAAGTAAGAGTAAATAATAAAAAGCAGTCTTGTTTCTATCAATTCATTTTAATTCTGATAGTAACACAGACTTCAAAATTGTCTTAATTTATATTAAAATTTTTTAATAATCAGGGGTGTTACAGAATCTGATTGTTGCCAGAATCAGAATTGAAATCGAAAAAAAATAATTTTGGTGTTACAGAATCCAATATTATCGATTTCATGTTCGAATCAGGATTGCTTTCAGAAAATGGTGTCATAGAACCTTTTTTTAATAATCCGACCAGCTGTCAGATTTGCATTGTTTGTTTAAATTTTTCTTTTAGGCGGCGTATTATTGGCGTAAAAGACAGTTACATGCAATTTAAAGTAAAAGTAATCACAAGTAATACATTTAAGTTAAAATGAAATACATAAATAAATTAGATAAAGAATTAAAATTTTTCTTTCGATTTTTTAACAACACATCATCGACTAATAGCAATGTTGCCTCTACCATAATTGTGCGAAAGAAAAAACGAACAAAATGTAAACATAGAAAAAAAAATACAAACGTTGCCAATGTAAATAAAATCTTAACAGCTGTTTCGAATATTGATTTTTTTGTGTTCGAAACAAGGCAAAACCAAGACGATTTCATGACACCATTTCATATCAGAATTGATTTTCAATTCTGATAACATTTCTTGGATTCTATAACATTCCTGAATGTGTAGTAAGCATATTTAAAAAAACGATTTCAATTTTGTGAAATCGAAAAACAAAGTGGCACCACTGAAATCTGTCCTTATAACAGTCAGCTGATCATAATATTAATTGTTTATTATTGTTTTGATTTATTGAAGTTCATAAGTATTTACTATTTCTATTATTTTTAATATATTGATATATTGCTGTTACAATATTTACCAAATGTATTTCAATCATTATTTTTGCTGAAATTTTTTTATTCTTGTTTTTATCTTTATTAGTAGTATATAATATTAATAATATTAATTATAATAATAATATTAATTGTTTATTATTGTTTTGATTTATTGAAGTTCATAAGTATTTACTATTTCTATTATTTTTAATATATTGATATATTGCTGTTACAATATTTACCAAATGTATTTCAATCATTATTTTTGCTGAAATTTTTTTATTCTTATTTTTATCTTTATTAGTAGTATTTATAACACTTTGAAAATACATTTTAGAAATTAAGTAAACTCTGATTAAAAATTAATGAAATTTTTAATATTCGTTTCATTATTGATATTGCATGGCATCCTGATGTATAGGTTTAATCCTTTACTAAATAGAGATGTCTGCTATCTTTGGTTTAAGATTGAAGGCATTTCTGAGGTTTGTGGGTTGACGTTCACCAACATATCTTGTTTTTTCGACCAGATACTCTGGAGCATATTTAGGGTTGCCAGATTTGGAATCAGAGAATTCAGTACAAAACAGAAAAAAGTCAGAACATTCAATAGCAAATCAGTACACATTTATTTATTTATTATTATTATTATTATTATTATTATTATTATTATTATTATTATTATTATTATTATTATTATTATTATTATTATTATTATTATTATTATTATTATTATTATTATTATTATTATTATTATTATTATTATTATTATTATTATTATTATTATTATTATTATTATTATTATTATTATTATTATTATTATTATTATTATTATTATTATTATTATTATTATTATTATTATTATTATTATTATTATTATTATTATTATTATTATTATTATTATTATTATTATTATTATTATTATTATTATTATTATTATTATTATTATTATTATTATTATTATTATTATTATTATTATTATTATTATTATTATTATTATTATTATTATTATTATTATTATTATTATTATTATTATTATTATTATTATTATTATTATTATTATTATTATTATTATTATTATTATTATTATTATTATTATTATTATTATTATTATTATTATTATTATTATTATTATTATTATTATTATTATTATTATTATTATTATTATTATTATTATTATTATTATTATTATTATTATTATTATTATTATTATTATTATTATTATTATTATTATTATTATTATTATTATTATTATTATTATTATTATTATTATTATTATTATTATTATTATTATTATTATTATTATTATTATTATTATTATTATTATTATTATTATTATTATTATTATTATTATTATTATTATTATTATTATTATTATTATTATTATTATTATTATTATTATTATTATTATTATTATTATTATTATTATTATTATTATTATTATTATTATTATTATTATTATTATTATTATTATTATTATTATTATTATTATTATTATTATTATTATTATTATTATTATTATTATTATTATTATTATTATTATTATTATTATTATTATTATTATTATTATTATTATTATTATTATTATTATTATTATTATTATTATTATTATTATTATTATTATTATTATTATTATTATTATTATTATTATTATTATTATTATTATTATTATTATTATTATTATTATTATTATTATTATTATTATTATTATTATTATTATTATTATTATTATTATTATTATTATTATTATTATTATTATTATTATTATTATTATTATTATTATTATTATTATTATTATTATTATTATTATTATTATTATTATTATTATTATTATTATTATTATTATTATTATTATTATTATTATTATTATTATTATTATTATTATTATTATTATTATTATTATTATTATTATTATTATTATTATTATTATTATTATTATTATTATTATTATTATTATTATTATTATTATTATTATTATTATTATTATTATTATTATTATTATTATTATTATTATTATTATTATTATTATTATTATTATTATTATTATTATTATTATTATTATTATTATTATTATTATTATTATTATTATTATTATTATTATTATTATTATTATTATTATTATTATTATTATTATTATTATTATTATTATTATTATTATTATTATTATTATTATTATTATTATTATTATTATTATTATTATTATTATTATTATTATTATTATTATTATTATTATTATTATTATTATTATTATTATTATTATTATTATTATTATTATGATTATTATTATTATTATTATTATTATTATTATTATTATTATTATTATTATTATTATTATTATTATTATTATTATTATTATGATTATTATGATTATTATGATTATTATGATTATTATGATTATTATGATTATTATGATTATTATGATTATTATTATTATGATTATTATGATTATTATGATTATTATGATTATTATGATTATTATGATTATTATGATTATTATGATTATTATGATTATTATGATTATTATGATTATTATGATTATTATGATTATTATGATTATTATGATTATTATGATTATTATGATTATTATGATTATTATGATTATTATGATTATTATGATTATTATGATTATTATGATTATTATGATTATTATGATTATTATGATTATTATGATTATTATGATTATTATGATTATTATGATTATTATGATTATTATGATTATTATGATTATTATGATTATTATGATTATTATGATTATTATGATTATTATGATTATTATGATTATTATGATTATTATGATTATTATGATTATTATGATTATTATGATTATTATGATTATTATGATTATTATTATTATTATGATTATTATGATTATTATGATTATTATGATTATTATTATTATTATTATTATTATTATTATGATTATTATTATTATTATTATGATTATTATTATTATTATTATTATTATTATTATTATTATGATTATTATGATTATTATGATTATTATGATTATTATGATTATTATGATTATTATGATTATTATGATTATTATGATTATTATGATTATTATGATTATTATGATTATTATGATTATTATGATTATTATGATTATTATGATTATTATGATTATTATGATTATTATGATTATTATGATTATTATGATTATTATGATTATTATGATTATTATGATTATTATGATTATTATGATTATTATGATTATTATGATTATTATGATTATTATGATTATTATGATTATTATGATTATTATGATTATTATGATTATTATGATTATTATGATTATTATGATTATTATGATTATTATGATTATTATGATTATTATGATTATTATGATTATTATGATTATTATGATTATTATGATTATTATGATTATTATGATTATTATGATTATTATGATTATTATGATTATTATGATTATTATGATTATTATGATTATTATGATTATTATGATTATTATGATTATTATGATTATTATGATTATTATGATTATTATGATTATTATGATTATGATTATTATGATTATTATGATTATTATGATTATTATGATTATTATGATTATTATGATTATTATGATTATGATTATTATGATTATTATGATTATTATGATTATTATGATTATTATGATTATTATGATTATTATGATTATTATGATTATTATGATTATTATGATTATTATGATTATTATGATTATTATGATTATTATGATTATTATGATTATTATGATTATTATGATTATTATGATTATTATGATTATTATGATTATTATGATTATTATGATTATTATGATTATTATGATTATTATGATTATTATGATTATTATGATTATTATGATTATTATGATTATTATGATTATTATGATTATTATGATTATTATGATTATTATGATTATTATGATTATTATGATTATTATGATTATTATGATTATTATGATTATTATGATTATTATGATTATTATGATGATTATTATTATTATTATTATTATTATTATTATTATTATTATTATTATATTATTATTATTATTATTATATTATTATTATTATTATTATTATTATTATTATTATTATTATTATTATTATTATCTTTCTTTATTAGTATCAATAATACTTTGAATTTACATTTACAATAGTTTAAATTACAAGCTTTAGCTTTAAAATACATTGTTTTTAACAAAAAATATAAATTTTTTTCGAAATATGTTCGGAATGCGTTCATTCTAACGTCACTGGGTAATCTGTTGAAGAGCTGTAGTCCTTTATAAAACAATGAGCGTTGCATTGCGGTTGTTGTAGTTCTTTGAATTCTGACGTCATCATTATTCCTCAATTGGTATGGTTGTGTTTCCCCGACATACATTATTTGCTCTATTATATATTGTGGTGCCATTCCAATTTTAATTTTTTGAATAAAGTTTACGGTATTTAATTTCAGTCTGCTTTATATCTAGCCATTTTAGAGACTCAAGCATAAAGTTTATCAGTGTATATCTGTTGTATTTCAATATAATGCGCATTGATTTATTTTGTAATTTTTGCAATCTATCAATTTGTTGATTCGTGCAACTCAAAATGAGGTTTAATCATTGTGTTGTAGATTGTTAGTGCTGTTAACGTATTTATTTGTTTTCTTAATCTTTTGGAGAAATTAATTTTTTTTCCAATTTTCTTGCAAATATAGTCAATATGACCTTTTAAATTCAAAGTATAGTCTATTACAAAGCCCAAGTATTTCATTTGATTTACTTTTTCTATTTCTTCATTATTGATTTTGAAGGTAATGTTGGTCTTAGTTTTAATTTCTATTATTTTAGTTTTATTCTCGTTTAGTTTGAGTTTATTCATCCGCAGTCATTTGTTTAAGTTTTCAATATCTTTACCGAGTCCTTCATAACATTGTTTATTTGTATTACCCTCAATATATATAAGTGTATCCGCATATAAAGTTATTTCACAATGACTTATTACATTTGGCATATCATTTATATATATAATAAAAAGCAACGCCCCCAAAATTGATCCCTGTGGTACTCCATATTCGTAATTAACTGTCCTGGATTTAATATTATGTACTTTTGTTGTTTGTCTCCTATTCGTCAAATATGATTCAAACCATTTTAATTCAGTTCCTTGAATGCTGTACTTGTAAAGTTTCTGCAGTAGTATACCTCTATCAATTGTTTCAAACGCTCGTTTAAAGTCTAGAAAAATTGCAACAATTTTTTTTGTCTCTTTCCCATTTTTTCCACCTGTTTATAAGAGAATTAACTGCTGTTTCACAAGAGAAATGTTCTCGGAAACCAGACTGATACTTAGATAATAAAGCGTTCGATTCCATATATTGCTCCAATTGTTCCTTTACTACTTTTTCCATTACTTTTTCACACGTCTTCAAGGTATTAATTGGGCGAAATTCTTCACAAAGTTTTGTCTTAGCAATCATCTCAATGGGTGTTATCATTGACTTTTTCAATTATCAGGAAATATTCTTGTTCTTAGGGATTCATTTATTATATCCAGCATCGTTCTTCCTATCTCATTCCAACTATTAAGTATAATTTTAATTGATATTTTGTTGTAGTCCGCCTTATTCTTTAAATTTTTACATATAATTCTTAGTTCATCCAGAGTTATAGCACTGAATTTAAATTTAGAGTTTATCACAGGAATTCGGTTTGAGTATTGCACGTATGGTATTGTATCTCTTATAGATCTTATACTATCAACAAAAAATTCGTTAAATTTATCAGCCATATGCAAATTTTCCTTATATTCTATTTGGTTAATATATCACAGATTGAATTGTATTCTGGTTTTTCTTAAGTATTAGATTCTTTATCTCTCTCCACATATCCTTTTGGTCTTTAGCATTAATTATTTTGTTATTTATAAAATTTCTCTTTTCATTTTCAATTTTCACCTTATATAAATTTCGAACGACTTTGTAGTTATTCTATGCTTCGTTACTATTATCTATTTTCGCTATTTGGTATTTATTAATTTTTTCGCTTTTCAATTTCCTTAAACCATTTATTGATTTATTCTTTTAATAGTCATATTTTCAACTGCATTCTCAAAATATCCGTCAAAGACGTAAACTTTGCCATCGAGGTCCTCATATTCACTTATTTGTCTTATACCTTCAATTTCTCTATTATATTGGGTGCTGTTGTATTTAAATATTTTAACTTCCTTATTCCTTTTACCTACATCTAAGTACTTATCGCAGTCATTAATTATTATATCAATTGATTCATGATCAGCAATTTTATTCGAGTTATTAATTTTGGCTGTTATGTTTCCATTATTCGTAATTATATAATCAATAATGGTTTTTGAACTTCCTGTTATCCGTGTAAATTCTGTCATTATTTGCCTAAGGCCATCATCATTTATTATGCGTTCTATTTTGTCCTTGTAAAAACCATTTTTGCTGCAATCTATATTAAAATCGCCTGCTATTATTATATCACAGTTTGCTTCGTTTATATTTTCCAAAATTTCTTCAAATGCTGCAATAAACTCTGCCACTGCGCTACTTGGTGATCTGTATACAGCCGTAATTATACACATGTGGTTTTCATATATAGCGATGTATGCAGTTAT